>JASTWF010000035.1:2285117-2311283 GCA_030390025.1 Squalus acanthias
GAGAGAGCACAGCGGGAGAGAGAGAGAGCACAGCGGGAGAGAGAGAGAGAGAGAGAGAGAGCACAGCGGGAGAGGGAGAGAGAGAGAGAGAGAGCACAGCGGGAGAAGGAGAGAGAGCACAGCGGGAGAGAGAGAGAGAGCACAGCGGGAGAGGGAGAGAGAGAGAGAGAGCACAGCGGGAGAAGGAGAGAGAGCACAGCGGGAGAGAGAGAGAGAGAGCACAGCGGGAGAGGGAGAGAGAGAGAGAGAGCACAGCGGGAGAGAGAGAGAGAGAGAGAGAGCACAGCGGGAGAGAGAGAGAGAGAGAGAGAGCACAGCGGGAGAGAGAGAGAGATAGAGAGCACAGCGGGAGAGGGAGAGAGAGAGAGAGAGAGAGGGAGAGAGAGAGAGAGAGAGAGAGAGAGCACAGCGGGGAGAGAGAGAGAGAGAGAGAGCACAGCGGGAGAGAGAGAGAGAGAGAGAGAGCACAGCGGGAGAGAGAGAGAGAGAGAGAGAGCACAGCGGGAGAAGGAGAGAGAGCACAGCGGGAGAGAGAGAGAGAGAGCACAGCGGGAGAGGGAGAGAGAGAGAGAGAGCACAGCGGGAGAGAGAGAGAGAGAGAGAGCACAGCGGGAGAGAGAGAGAGAGAGAGCACAGCGGGAGAGAGAGAGAGAGAGAGAGAGAGAGAGAGAGAGCACAGCGGGAGAGAGAGAGAGAGAGAGAGCACAGCGGGAGAGGGAGAGAGAGAGAGAGAGCACAGCGGGAGAGAGAGAGAGAGAGAGAGAGCACAGCGGGAGAGAGAGAGAGAGAGAGAGAGAGAGAGAGAGAGCACAGCGGGAGAGAGAGAGAGAGAGAGAGAGAGAGAGAGAGAGCACAGCGGGAGAGAGAGAGAGAGAGAGAGCACAGCGGGAGAGGGAGAGAGAGAGAGAGAGCACAGCGGGAGAGAGAGAGAGAGAGAGCACAGCAGGAGAGAGAGAGAGAGAGAGCACAGCGGGAGAGAGAGAGAGAGAGAGAGAGCACAGCGGGAGAGAGAGAGAGAGAGAGAGAGCACAGCGGGAGAGAGAGAGAGAGAGAGAGAGAGCACAGCGGGAGAGAGAGAGAGAGAGAGAGAGAGAGCACAGCGGGAGAGAGAGAGAGAGAGAGAGAGAGAGCACAGCGGGAGAGAGAGAGAGAGAGAGAGCACAGCGGGAGAGAGAGAGAGAGAGAGAGCACAGCGGGAGAGAGAGAGAGAGAGAGAGAGAGAGCACAGCGGGAGAGAGAGAGAGAGAGAGAGAGAGGACAGCGGGAGAGAGAGAGAGAGAGCACAGCGGGAGAGAGAGAGAGAGAGAGGACAGCGGGAGAGGGAGAGAGAGAGAGAGAGAGAGGGAGAGAGAGAGAGACAGACAGAGAGAGAGAGAGAGGGAGAGAGAGAGAGACAGAGAGAGAGAGAGAGCACAGCGGGAGAGAGAGAGAGAGAGCACAGCGGGAGAGAGAGAGAGAGAGCACAGCGGGAGAGAGAGAGAGAGAGCACAGCGGGAGAGAGAGAGAGAGAGGACAGCGGGAGAGAGAGAGAGAGAGAGAGCACAGCGGGAGAGGGAGAGAGAGAGAGAGAGCACAGCGGGAGAGAGAGAGAGAGAGAGCACAGCGGGAGAGGGAGAGAGAGAGAGAGAGAGAGGGAGAGAGAGAGAGACAGAGAGAGAGAGAGAGCACAGCGGGAGAGAGAGAGAGAGAGCACAGCGGGAGAGAGAGAGAGAGAGAGAGAGAGAGCACAGCGGGAGAGAGAGAGAGAGAGAGAGCACAGCGGGAGAGGGAGAGAGAGAGAGAGAGAGAGGGAGAGAGAGAGAGACAGAGAGAGAGAGAGAGCACAGCGGGAGAGAGAGAGAGAGAGCACAGCGGGAGAGGGAGAGAGAGAGAGAGAGCACAGCGGGAGAGAGAGAGAGAGAGAGAGAGCACAGCGGGAGAGAGAGAGAGAGAGCACAGCGGGAGAGAGAGAGAGAGAGCACAGCGGGAGAGGGAAGAGAGCACAGCGGGAGAGGGAGAGAGAGAGAGCACAGCGGGAGAAGGAGAGAGAGCACAGCGGGAGAGAGAGAGAGAGCACAGCGGGAGAGGGAGAGAGAGAGGGAGAGCACAGCGGGAGAGGGAGAGAGAGAGAGCACAGCGGGAGAGGGAGAGAGAGAGAGAGAGCACAGCGGGAGAGAGAGAGAGAGAGAGAGCACAGCGGGAGAGGGAGAGAGAGAGAGAGAGAGCACAGCGGGTGAGGGAGAGAGAGAGCACAGCGGGAGAGGGATAGAAAGCACAGCGGGAGAGAGAGAGAGAGTGCAATGGCAGAGGGAGGGTGAGCACAGTGGGAGAGAGAGGGAGAGAGCGGACAGCGGAGAGGGAGACGGAGTGATCAGACAGCAGGAGAGGGAGAGAGAGAGAGAGGTGGGAGATGGAGAAAGAAAGAGCAGACAGCGGGAGAGGGAGAGAGAGAGGGGCAGGAGAGGGTGACAGAGAGAGCGGACAGCAGGAGAACATCAGAAATAGGAGCAGGAATAGGCCACTTGGCCCCTCGAGCCTGCTCCGCCATTCAATAAGATCATGGCTGATCTTGGGCTCAAAGCCACTTCCCTGCCCGCTCCCCATAACCCTTCACTCCTTCATCTTGTAAAAATCTGTCTATCTCCACCTTAAATGTATTTAATGACCCAGCCTCCACAGCTCTCTGGGGCAGAGAATTCCACAGATTTACGACCCTCTGATGAAGAAATTCCTCCTCATCTCAGTTCTAAAAGGGCGACCCTTTATTCTGAAACTATGCCCCCGAGTTCTAGATTTCCCCACGAGGGGAAACATCCTCTCTGCATCTACCTTGTCAAGCCCCCTCAGTATCTTATATGTTTCAATAAGATCACCTCTCATTCTTCTAAATTCCAATGAGTATAGGCCCAGCCTGCTCAACCTTTCCTCATAAGTCAAACCCCTTCATCTCTGGAATTAACCTAGTGAATCGTCTCTGAACTGCCTCCAATGCAAGTATATCCTTCCTTAAATAAGGAGACCAAAACTGTACGCAGTACTCAAGGTGTGGTCTCACCAATACCCTGTACAGTTGTAGCAGGACTTCCCTACTTTTATACTCCAACCCCCTTGAAATAAAGGCCAACATTCCATTTGCCTTTTTGATTACTTGCTGTACCTGCATGCTAACTTTGTGTGTTTCATGCACAAGGACCCCCAGGTCCCTCTGAACTGTAGCATTTTGTAATCTCTCTCCATTTAAATAATAATTTGCTTTTTTATTTCTCCTGCCAAAGTGGATAACCTCGCACTTTCCCACATTATACTCCATCTGCCAAATGTTTGCCCATTCATCTAGCCTGTCTATATCCCTTTGCAGATTCTTTGAGTCCTCTGCACAACTTGCTTTCCCACCCATCTTTGTATCATCTGCAAACTTGGCTACATTACACTCAGTCGTTTCATCCAAGTCATTAATGTAGATTGTAAATAGTTGAGGCCCCAGCACCGATCCCTGTGGCACCCCACCAGTTACCATTTGCCAACCGGAAAATGACCCATTTATCCCAACTCTCTGCTTTCTGTTAGTTAGCCTATTCTCTATCCATGCTAATATATTACCCCCAACTCCATGAGCTCTTATCTTATGCAGTAACCTTTTATGTGGCACCTTATCGAATGCCTTCTGGAAATCCAAATACACCACATCCACTGGCTCACCCTTGTCCACCCTACTCGTTACATCCTCAAATAACTCCAGCAAATTTGTTAAACATGATTTCCCTTTCATAAAACCATGCTGACTCTGTTTGACTGCATTATGATTTTCCAAATGCCCTGCTACTGCTTCCTTAATGAAGGACTCCAGCATTTTCTCAACGACAGATGTTAGTCTAACTGGTCTATAGTTTCCTGCTTTCTGTCTCCCTCCTTTCTTAAATAGGGGTGTTACATTTGCGGTTTTCCAATCCGCTGGGACCTCTCCAGAGTCCAGGGAATTTTGGTATATTGCAGCCACTTCTTTTAAGACCCTGGGATGCAGGCCATCTGGTCTAGGGGACTTGTCATCTTTTAGTCCCATTATTTTACTGAGTACTATTTCCTTAGTGATAGTGATTGTCTTTAGTTCCCCCCCTCCCTGTGGCCCCTTGATTATCCATTATTGGGAAGTTGTTCGTGTCTTCTACCTTGAAGACAGATACAGAATATTTGTTCAGAGTCTCAGCCATTTCCACGTTCCCCATTATTAATTCCCCAGTCTCATCCTCTAAGAGACCAATGTTAACTTTAGCTACTCTCTTCCTTTTATATACCTGTAGAAGCTCTTACTTTCTGTTTGAATATTTCTTGCCAGTTTACTCTCATAATTCATCTTCTCCCTCATTATTATTTTTTTACTCATCCTTTGCTGGTTTTTAAAAATTTCCCAATCCTCTGGCCTCCCACATATCTTGACAACATTGTATGCCTTCGTTTTCAATTTGATACCATACTTTACTTCCTTAGTTAGCCACAGATGGTGCTCCCTTCTCTTAAAATCTTTCTTTCTCACTGGAATATATTTTATTAAATGTCTGCCACTGCATTTCAACTGTCTTACCTTTTAATTTATTTTTCCAGTCCACTTTAGCCAGTTCTGCCCTCATGCCACTGTAATTGCCCTAGCTTAAAATCAGGACACTGGTTTGAGATACAACTTTCTCACCCTCCAACTGAATTTGAAATTCAACCATGTTATGATCACTCTTTCCTAGAGGATCCTTTATTATGAGATAATTTATTAATTCTGTCTCATTACACAGTACCAGATCAAAGATAGCCTGCTCCCTGGTTGGTTCCATTACATACTGTTCAGGGAAACCATCCCGGATGCACTCTATGAACTCCTCCCCAAGGCTCCCATGGCCAATTTGATTTGTCCAATCAATATGGAGATTAAAATCACCCATGATTATTACCGTACAGATTTTTACAGGCCTCCATTATTTGTTGATTTATACTCCGTGACAGTGAGAGAGAGGCGGGAGTGGGAGACAGAGAGAGAGAGCGGCGGGAGAGGGAGACATAAGAACATAAGAAATAGGAGCAGGAGTCGGCCATTCGGCTCTTCGAGCCTGCTGCGCCATTCAATGAGATCATGGCTGATCTTCTGCCTCAACTCCATACACCGGCCCTATCGCCATATCGCTTGATGCCTTTACTAGTCAGAAATCTATCGACTTCTGTTTTGAATATATCCAATGACTGAGCCTCCACAGCCCTCTGGGGTAGAGAATTCCAAAGATTCATCACCCTCTGTGTAAAGAAATTTCTTCTCATCTCAGTCCTGAATGGCCTACCCTTTATCCTGAGGCTGTGGCCCCTGTTTCTAGACTCCCCAGCCAAGGGAACCATTCTCCCAGCATCTACCCTATCAAGCCCTGTAATAATTTTGAATGCTTCAATGAGATCCCCTCTCATTCTTCTGAATTCAAGAGAATACAGGCCTAGTTTACTCAATCTCTTCTCATACGACAGTCCCGCCATCCCAGGAATCAATCTCGTGAACCTTCGTTGCACTCCCTCTATGGCAAGTATATCCTTCCTTAGGTAAGGAGACCAAAATTGTACACAGTACTCCAGGTGTGGTCTCACCAAGGCCCTATATAATTGGAGTAAGACTTCTTTACTCCTGTACTCAAATCCTCTTGTAATGAAGGCCAGCATACCATTTGCCTTCCTAATGGCTTGCTGCACCTGCACATTCACTTTCAGTGACTCATGTACAAGGACACCCAGGTCCCTTTGAGCATCTGCATTCCCCAATCTTTCACCATTTAGGAAATACTCTTAGGAGACAGAGAGAGCTGACAGCAGGAGAGGGAGATTGAAAGAGAGGACACCGGGAGAGGGAGGCAAATAAGAAAAGGAGGCACAGCAAACAAAGAAACTGGTGTTTAGATGCTTTTGAAGGGTGCGAGAGGAACAAAGTGGTTCTGGGTGAGAGTGGCAAAGCACAGCGTGGCAATACCTGAGCTTTTCTGCAATGAGAGAGTTATCCAGTTTCAGAGTGTGGGCAATACGGCTGCAGAAGATCACTCACATAGAGGGCTCAGACCACCGAGATATTTCAGACTTAGGGTGAGGGCCTCAGCGATTTTCTGGGGAGCTGAGAGCCAGTGAGTCGGCATGTCTGAGGCCAAAGGTTTCAAGCATTGAGAGTGACCACAATACCGCATTTAATGGCAATTTCATTTTGACCCGGCTGTTAGCAGGAGGAGTCATTAACAGAGGCGTGGAAGAGGAAGGCTAACCTGCCATCAGTGTGAACAGAGTCTCCATACTCACCAAGTCCACTGTATTCGCAGTATTGATCACTCGCCGCACCACAGCATCTTTTTTATTCTTCAGATTCTGATACTGAAAGGAATCCAAACGATTGGTGATGATTCAGTGAGCAAAATAGCTCAATCCCCACTCCCCACCCACACTCACCACCCACCAACCACACCCACCAACCCACACTCCCCAACCCACACTCCCCAACCCCACTCCCCACCCACACTCCCCACCCACCCTCCCCATCCCCACCCACACTCACCAACCCAACTCCCCACCCACCCTCCCATCCCCCACCCACACTCACCACCCCCCTCCCCATCCCCACCCACACTCACCAACCCCACTCCCCACCCACACTCCCCACCCCCCTCCCCACCCACACTCCCCACCCACACTCACCACCCCCACCCACACTCCCCACCCCCACTCCCCACCCACACTCCCCACCCACACTCACCAACCCCACCCCCACTCCCCACCCACACTCACCACCCCCCACCCACACTCATCACCCCCACTCCCCACCCACACTCACCAACCCCACCCCCCACTCCCCACCCACACTCCCCATCCTCCCTCCCCATCTCCCCACCCACACTCCCCACGATCCCACTCACATACCCCACCCACAAAGCACACCCCACTTCCCACAATCCCATTCCCCACAATCCCACTCCTCACTCCCCACCCACACTCTCCATGATCCTACCCCACACGCCCCAATATCCCGCCCACACTCCCCACGATCATAAGAACATAAGAATTAGGAGCAGGAGCAGGGCATTCGGCCCCTCGAGCCTGCTCCGCCATTCATGGCTGATCTTTGACCTCATCTCCACTTTCCTGCACTATCCCCATATCCCTTGATTCCATTAATATCCAAATATCTATCAATCTCTGTCTTGAACATACTTAATGACTGAGCTTCCACAGTCCTCTGGAGCAGAGAATTCCAAAGATTCACAACTCTCTGAGTGAAGAAATTTCTCCTCATCTCAGTCCTAAATGGCCGACCCCTTATTCTGAGACTGTGACCCCTGGTTCTAGACTCCCCAGCCAGGGGAAACATCCTCCCAACATCTACCCTGTCAAGCCCTGTAAGAATTTTGTATGTTTCAATGAGATCACCTCTCATTCTTCTAAACTCTCGGGAATATAGGCCTAGTCTACTCAACCTCTCTTCATAGGCCAATCCCCCCATCCCAGGAATCAGTCTGATGAACCTTCGCTGCACTCCCTCTAAGGAAATTATATCTTTCCTCAGCTAAGGAGATCAAAACTGTGCACAGTACTTCAGGTGTGGTCTCATCAAAGCCCTATATAATTGCAGCAAGACTTCCTTACTCTTATACTACAACCTCCTTGCCAGAAAGGCTAACATAACATTTGGTTTCCTAATTGCTTGCTGTGCCTGCATGTTAACTTTCTGTGATTCATGAAGAGGACACCGAAATCTCTCCAAATCCCAACAGTTACTAGCCTTTAACCTTATAAAAAATATTCCACTTTTCCATTCTTCCTACCAAAGTGGATAATTTCACACTTCCTCACATTATACGGTACGATAGCATAGTGGTACGTTACTGGACTAATGATCCAGAGACATGAGTTCACATCCCACCATGGCAGCTGGGGAATTTAAATTCAGTTAATTAAATAAATCTGGAATAAAAAGCTAGTGTCAGTAATGGTGACCATGAAACTATCGGATTGTTGTAAAAACCCATCTGGTTCACGAATGTCCTTTAGGGAAGGAAATCTGCCGTCCTTACCCGGTCTGGCCTATATGTGACTCCAGACCCACAGCAATGTGGTTGACTCTTAAGTGCTCTCTGAAATGGCCGAGCAAGCCTCACCATCACCTTCGCAAGGGCAATTAGGGATGGGTAATAAATGCTGGCTATGCCAGCGACACCCACATCCCATGAACGAAAAAAAAATACTCCACCTGCCAACTTCTTGCCCAATCACTGAACCAGTCTATATCTCTTTGCCGCCTCTTTGCGTCCTCCTCACAGCTTACTATCCCACCTAGCTTTGTATTGTCAGCAAATTTGGATACATTATGCTTGTTAATCTCCTCTTAACCCTCTCTGCTCTAAGGAGAACAACTCCAGCTTCTCAAGTCTCTCCAAATAACTGAAGTCCCTCATCTCTGGTACCATTCTAGTAAATCTCTTCTGCATCCTCTCCAAAGCCTTCACATCCTCCCTAAAGTGTGGTGCCCAGAATTGGACACAATACTCCAGCTGAGGCCTAACCAGTGTCTTATAAAGTTTTAGCATAATTTCCTTGCTTTTGTACTCTATGCCTCTATTAATAAAGCCAAGGAATCCGTATGTCTTTTAACAGCCTTCTCAACTTGTTCGGCCACTGACGCAAGAAAACTACTAGGCACTTGGTCTAAGCATTAAACAAACCTTTAATCAACTGTTTTACAACATGGAGGTCTAGTTGTGTCCTTCACTAGTTCCTGTTAAGAATGTCCTACGCAAGCTGGGCCCGTGCCCGAGTATTTATACTCTCCCTGGACACCGCCACCCGCAGGCCGCTCAGTATTATTTCATAAGTCATTTCCACATGAATGACAAGATTCATGTCAGCCACTTTCAAAGATTTGTGTACATACACCCCCAAATCCCTGCACCCCTTTAAAATAGTACCATTTAGTTTATATTGCTTGCCTCATCCTTCCTGCCAAAATGTTCACTTCACACTTCTCTGCATTAAATTTCATCTGCCATGTGTCTGCCCATTTTACCAGTCTGTCTATGTCCTCCTGAGGTCTGTTACTATCCTCCTCACTGTTTACTACATTTCTGAGTTTCATCTCATCTGCAGACTTTGTAATGATGCCCTGTATACCCAAGTCCAGGTCATGAATATATCTCAAAAAGAGCAGTGGTCCTAACCAACACTCCCACTATGCCTGGAGGTCCTGCACAGGCCGTTCACCGGCTGTACAATGCGAGATTTTACACATGAAATTTTGAATGGGCCGCACAGCCCGTTAAAGGGACCGTGCACCCAAAAATAGAAATTAAGGGAAACATTGGTCCTAACACCGACCCCGGGGGACACCACTGTGAACTTCCCTCCAGTCTGAAAAACAACCATTCACCACTCTCTGCTTTCTGTCCCTCAGACAATTCTGTATCCACGCTGCCACTGTCCCTTTAATCCCATGGGCTTTAATTTTGCGAACAAGTCTATTATGTGGTACTTTGTCAAACACCTTTTGAAATTCCATATCCAAGATATCAACCGCATTATCCTCATCAACCCTTCCTGTTACTTCGTCAAAGAATTCATAGAATCATAGAATTACAGCACAGAAGGAGGCCATTTGGCCCATCGCGCCCGTGCCGGCTCTCTGCAAGAACACTTCAGCTAGTCCCACTCCCCCACCCGTTCCCCGATACTTGTCCAAGTGGCTGTTAATTTTGTCCCAGATTATCATTTCTAAAAGCTTGCAACAGTGTCCAGATTAATGTTTTATTCCTGGCAATTCCAGGACAATCCTGGAAGGTTTACGAGAATGATTCCAGGGATGAGGAACTTCAGTTACGTTGATAGACTAGAGAAGCTGGGGTTGTTCTCCTTGGAGCAGAGAAGGTTGAGAGGAGATATGATCGAGGTGTTCAAAATCATGAGGGGTCCAGACAGAGTAGATAGAGAGAAACTGTTCCCATTGGCAGAAGGATCGAGAATCAGAGGACACAGATTTAAGGTGATTGGGAAAAGAACCAAAGGCGGCATGAGCAAAAGCTTTTTTACACAGCGAGTGATTAGGATCTGGAATACACTGCCTGAAAGAGTGGTGGAGGCAGATTCAATCGTGGCTTTCAAAAGGGAATTGAATAAGTATCTGAAGGGAAAACATTTGCAGGGCTACGGGGAAAGGGCGGGGGGAGTGGGACTAGCTGAAGTGCTCTTGCAGAGAGCCGGCACGGGCTCGGCGGGCCGAATGGCCTCCTACTGTGCTGTAACCATTCTATGATTCTAGGTTGAAATCCTAGCTGGAGGCCAACATTGGGTGTGAAAAATCAGGCCTGTCTTTGATGCCCTCCTTGGTAGAGCAAGACTGCTAACACTCAAGGTATAGGCTCGCAGATGAAGAATGAATGAGGTTAGGCACCACAGAGCAGCCAGCACCCTTTTAACTGTACTACAGTGTGAGGCAACACTTTGAAGACAGCAGGAGAGAAAATGGGGGGAAAATTAGACAGTGCAGAATATTTAAATGAGTTTGCAACTGTTTCAGTTTTGCTGGTAATAAGTGTCAATCCTAATAGTTTTCTAATGTTGACCTATTCCGCTCTTCTTCCTCCACGAGTTTGAGCCTCACTAATCAACCCCAGCAGCTCCTTTCCTCCGTGCAGCTGCCGCCTGTTTCCTCGTCTTTTCTTCATTTGATTGACAATCGCGACCGCGCAGACAACAAAAATAGGACAAAAAATTCAAATCTGAAACGGAACCGACGTCTGCAACAACAACAACTTGTATTTCTATAGCGCCTTTAACGTAGTAAAACGTCCCAAGCTTCACAGGAGTGTTATAAGACAAAAATTGACACCGAGCCACATAAGGAGAAATTAGGGCAGATGAAAGAGTGAGGAGTTTCAGGAGCGTCTTAAAGGAGGAGGGAGAGGGAGAGAGGCGGAGAGGTTTAGGGGAGTAATTCCAGAGCTTAGGGCCTTGGCAACAGAAGGCATGGCAGCCAATGGTGGAGCGATTATAATCAGGGATGCTCAAGAGGGCAGAATTAGAGGAGCGCAGATCACTCAGGGGGTTGTGGGGCTGGAGGAGATTAAAGAGATAGGGAGGGGCCTACATTCAAGTCTAAATCATTGATATACACTACAAAAAGTAAGGGACCCAGTACTGAGCCCTGCGGAACCCAACTGGAAACAGCCTTCCAGTCACAAAAACACCCATCGACCATTACCCTTTTCTTCCTGCCACTGTGCCAATTTAGGATCCAACTTGCCACTTTCCCTTGGATCCCATGGGCTTTTACTTTTCTGACCAGTCTGCCATGTGGGACCTTGTCAAAAGCCTTGCTAAAATCCATATAGACTACATTAAACGTGCTACCCTCATTGACCCTCCTTGTTACCTCCTCAAAAAATTCAATCAAGTTAGTCAGACACAACCTTCCCTTAACAAATCCATGCTGACTGTCCTTGATTAATCCGTATCTTTCTAAATGAAGATTTATCCTGTCTCTCAGAATTTTTTCCAATAATTTTCCCACCACCGAGGCTAGGCTGACTGGCCTGTAATTACTCGGTCTATCCATTTCTCCCTTTTTAAACAACGGTACCACATTAGCAGTCCTCCAGTCCCCAGCACCACACCTGTAGCCAGAGAGGATTGAAAAATGATGGTCAGGGCCTCTGCTATTTCCTGTTTTGCTTCTCTTAACAGCCTGGGATACATTTCATCCGGGCCTGGGGATTTATCCACTTTCAAAGCTGCTAAACCCCTTAATACTTCCTCTTTCACTAAGTTTATTTCATCTAATATTTCACACTCCTCCTCCCTGCATTGCCCCTCTCTTTTGTGAAAACAGACACAAAGTATTCATTAAGAACCATCCCATGTCTTCCGACTCCACACACAGATTACCCTCATGGTCTCTAATAGGCCCTACTCTTACTTTAATTATCCTTTTGCTCTTAATGTATTTATAAAACATCTTTGGGTTTTCCTTGATTTTACTTGCCAATATTTTTTCATGCTCTCTCTTTGCTTTCCTAATTTCCTTTTTAATTTCACCCCTGCACTTTCTATACTCCTCTAGAATTTCTGAAGTATTTAGCCCTCGGTATCTGTCATAAGCCTCCCTTTTTTTCTTCATCCTACCCTGTATGTCCCTTGAAATCCAGGGGGCTCTTAGATTTGTTAGTCCCACCTTTTTTCTTTAAGGGAACATACTTGCTCTGAACCCTCCGGATCTCCTCCTTGAATGCCTCCCACTGCTCTGACACTGATTTACCTTCAAGTAGCTGTTTCCAGTCCACTTTGGCTAAATCCCATCTCAGCTTAGCAAAATTGGCTTTTCCCCAATTGAGAACTTTTATTCCTGGTCTATCTTTGTCCTTTTCCATAACTACCCTAAATCTAACTGAATTATGATCACCAGCACCAAAATGCTCTCCCACTGATACCCTTTCCACCTGCCCAGCTTCATTCCCTGAAACTAAGTCCAGAACCGCCCCCTCCCTTGTTGGGCTTGTTACACACTGGCTAAAAAAGTTCTCCTGAATGCATTTTAGGAATTCTGCTCCCCTCTATACCATTCACACTAATTTTATCCCAGTTAATATTAGGATAGTTGAAATCCCCTACTATTACTGCCCTATAGTTTTTGCACTTCTCAGAAATTTGCCTACATATTTGCTCTTCTCTCTCCCTCTGACTATGTGCGGGTCTATAGTACTCTCCCAGCAGTGTGATTGCCCCTTTTTTGTTCTTCAGTTCAACCCATAGGACCTCATTTGATGATCCTTCTAACATATCCTCCCTCCTCACAGCTGTAATTGTTTCTTTAATCAATATTGTGACCCCCCCTCCTTTTTTATCCCCCTCTCTATCCCGTCTGAAGACCCTGTAACCAGGAATGTTGAGCTGTCATTCCCGCCCTCCTTTCAGTCATGTCTCAGTTATAGCTATAACACCATACTCCCAAGTGTCTATCTGTGCTCTCAGCTCATCTGCCTTATTCCCTAGACTCCTTGCATTGAAGTATATCCCATTTAGCACTGCCAAACTCCCTTGTTGTCTATTTTCTAGCCCTTGTTTCCTCTGTCTTCCAAATTCACTTTCTACTTTTCTGCTTTCCAATTTCTGATTTGCTTCTCTCCCTTCTGAATCTATTATCAGGTTCCCATCCCCCTGCCAAGCTAGATTTGAGTTCAGGGGGAACCTTAGAGGAAGTTTGGCCCGGTGGGCTAGGGGAAGGAAGGGTAGTGGGAGGGATGGGCAGCTGAACGGATGGTCTCAATCTTAGAGACAAAGAAGTCCATGAGCTCCTCACACTTGTTGTCAGAGGTGAGGGTGGAGGAGACGGGGAGAGGGGTTTAAGAAGACGGTTAGCAGTGGAGAAAAGAAGCCCGGGTTTATCTTTGCATTCCAGAATGATTCTGGAATGGTGAGCAACTTTGGCAGACAAGAGCAGGACCCGATAATGCTTTGTGTCCGCACAGACACGGAGCTGCCAGTGGCTGATTTCAATAGTCGCGGGATACTTGAGCTGAGTGGGTTACAGTTGCTGCTGGTACCGTATGGCAGTGAGAGGATTCAGGGAGAGAGGGGTGAAAGTAGAACAACTGCCCCAATTAGCCAGTGGGAGGGGCAACAACAGCAACCCACGCAGCCTGGCATTAGTACAAGTGCAGAGTGAAGGAAATATACAGTGGGACCTGGCGAGAGGCGGGTAGAGATCAAGCTGGGAACCTGGGTTCAGCGAGCGGGGACTGGGCTCAGCGAGCGGGGGACTGGGCTCAGCGAGCAGAGACTGGGTTCAGCGAGCGGGACTGGACTCAGCGAGCGGGGACTGGGCTCAGTGAGAGGGGACTGGGTTCAGCGAGAGGGGACTGGGCTCAGCGAGCGGGGACTGGGCTCAGCGAGCGGGGGACTGGGCTCAGTGAGCTTGGACTGGGTTCAGCGAGCGGGGACTGGGCTCAGCGAGCAGAGACTGGGTTCAGCGAGCGGGGACTGGACTCAGCGAGCGGGGACTGAGCTCAGTGAGAGGGGGCTGGGTTCAGTGAGAGGGGACTGGGCTCAGCGGCGAGCGGGGACTGGGCTCAGCGAGAGGGGACTGGGCTCAGCGAGAGGGGACTGGGTTCAGTGAGAGGGGACTGGGCTCAGCGAGAGGGGACTGGGCTCAGTGAGAGGGGACTGGGTTCAGTGAGTGGGGACCGGGCTCAGCGAGTGGGGACCGGGCTCAGCGAGCGGGGACTGGGATCAGCGAGCGGGGACTGGGTCAGCGGCAGCTAGCGCTGTCATTGCACAGATGCTCAGGAGGGAGGGAAACGATTCGAGTTGGGGCCAGTTTTCTCAGCTCGATCTCATCTCAACAGTGTATTTTTCTATTTTATTCTTTTAAATCTCATTTTTTTTAAATGACGGACCCCTTGTTCAGACCTCCTGCTCGACTGTATTTTGAACCTTACAATTGTCATAATTCATCTCACCTACACTGCCCACGATCTCAGTTACACTCCCAATGTCTACGAGTCTATCTCACCGTCTACGAGTCTATCTCACTGTCTGTGAGTCTAGTTCATTGTCTGTGAGTCTGCCCCACTGTCTGTGAGCATAGCTCACTGTCTGTGAGTCTACCCACTGTCTGTGAGTCTACCCCACTGTCTGTGAGTCTGCCCACTGTCTGTGAGTCTACGCACTGTCTGTGAGTCTACCCACTGTCTGTGAGTCTACCCCACTGTCTGTGAGTCTGCCCCACTGTCTGTGAGCGTAGCTCACTGTCTGTGAGTCTACCCACTGTCTGTGAGTCTACCCCACTGTCTGTGAGTCTACCCCACTGTCTGTGAGTCTGCCCCACTGTCTGTGAGCGTAGCTCACTGTCTGTGAGTCTACCCACTGTCTGTGAGTCTACCCCACTGTCTGTGAGTCTACCCCACTGTCTGTGAGTCTACCCCACTGTCTGTGAGTCTACCCCACTGTCTGTGAGTCTGCCCACTGTCTGTGAGTCTACCCACTGTCTGTGAGTCTACCCACTGTCTGTGAGTCTACCCCACTGTCTGTGAGTCTGCCCCACTGTCTGTGAGCGTAGCTCACTGTCTGTGAGTCTACCCACTGTCTGTGAGTCTACCCCACTGTCTGTGAGTCTACCCACTGTCTGTGAGTCTACCCCACTGTCTGTGAGTCTGCCCACTGTCTGTGAGTCTACCCACTGTCTGTGAGTCTACCCACTGTCTGTGAGTCTACCCACTGTCTGTGAGTCTACACCCACTGTCTGTGAGTCTACCCACTGTCTGTGAGTCTACCCACTGTCTGTGAGTCTACCCACTGTCTGTGAGTCTACACCCACTGTCTGTGAGTCTACCCACTGTCTGTGAGTCTACCCCACTGTCTGTGAGTCTACCCACTGTCTGTGAGTCTACCCACTGTCTGTGAGTCTACCCTTAGACAGTCTCAGCAGACAACTGGAGGGGAGTGAAAAGAAATGTTTTCACAAAGGGTCACTAGAATACTGAATTTTAAAGTTTATTCTTGGAATGTATTTATTGCCCCCTCGCTGCCCTGAGTGCATTAAGAGTGAACCAAATAGTGTAGGACTGGAGACATGTGTAGGCTAGTCTGGGGAGGTGTGGCAGTTCCCTTCCCTGGAGGGTATTAGTGAACCAGTTAGGTTTTAACATTTATTTATTGAATTTAATTTCACAACTTACCATGGTACATTTAGAAAAGAAAAAAAGAAAGACTTGCATTTCTATAGCGCCTTTCACAACCTCAAGACGTCCAAAGCGCTTTATAGCCAAGAAGTACTTTTTGAAGTGTGGTCAACACAGCAGCCAATTTGCACACAGCAAGCTCCCATAAACAGCATTGTAATAATGACCAGATAATCTGTTTTTGTTGGGTTGATTGAGGGGTAATTATTGGGCAGGACACCAGGGATAACTCCCCGGCTCTTCTGTGAAATAGTGCCATGGGATCTTTTACATCCACCTGTGAGAGCAGACGGGGCCTTAGTTTAATATCTCATCTGAAAGACAGCACCTCCGACAGTGCAGCACTCCCTAAGTGCTGCACTGGAGTGTCAGTCTAGATTTTTGTTCTATCAAGTCTCTGGAGTGGGACTTTGAACCCTCAACCTTCTGAGCCAGAGGTGAGAGTGCTGCCCACTGAGCCACAGCTGACACTTGCAACTGCTGCAACTGTTGTTAGTCCAGCAGCAGAACCACTAGGTTGCTGTACTCAGCACGACAAAGGGCTATTGGTGCAGAGACTATAACATCATTTAAAAGGGAATTGGATAGGATTTGAAAAGTAAGAACATAAAAGACTTGGGGGGAAAAATTAGGTCGCGCCCCATTTCGGGCGCAAATATCGTCTGGACGCAAATATTAGCACCTGGCGCTAATTATCGCCACTGACTGGAAACTTCACTTTTACCGCCCCGGGAGGTGAGTGGAGCGCTAAATCAGGCGCTGCACACCTGTCTTAAGGCGCAAAGGCCGAGCAGTGAGGCGCTAACTCAGCGCGCGAGCGCAGCGCAGGTGCTGCCAGTTAGCGAGGGAACACAGACACACTGGCGCCGGCCAGTTCTTAAAGCGGGGGGGGGCCAACTGTTAGGATCAGTAGGCAAAACTACCTCACAAAGCGTTGAGTCAATGCAGAAGTCTCTCTTTCTCTCTCTCCGAATCTCTCTCTCTCTCTCAGAACGAGTGGTGCAAAAATGTCAACCACAGAAAAAGACAGGAAGAGGCCCCCTTTAAATAGCGCCCCCCCCAGCCCCACAGCGATTGATAGCGTTCCAGTCTTCCGGTCGTTGGATGCGCCAGGCGGTAAGGCAGGGGGCGCCACTCAATTTCCGCTCCGGGGCGCCACAAGGGCGTTGCACCATGGAATGATGTCACAATCTGCGCGCGCAGGTGGTCGCAGCGGTAAAGTTTAGCGCCGCCGCACAATGTCTAGTTAAGTTCCCGAGCGGCGCAAACATCGCTGCGCCCGGGCGTTAGCGGCTTTGCGGCCCATTAGCACCCTCTTAAGGCGCTAACGGGAGGCGCAACCAACTGAATTTTTACCCCTTGGACTTCGGAGTACAGGGCGCAATTTTGAAATTTACAGATGACACGAAACTTGGAAGTATGGTAAACAGTGAGGAAGGTAGCAATAGACTTCAAGAGGACATCGACAGGCTGATGCAGACGCATGGCAGATGAGATTCAATGCAGAAACATGTGAGGTGATACATTTTGGTGGGAAGGAGCGACAATACAATATAAATTGTACAATTTTAAAGGGGGTACAAGAACAGAGAGACCTGGAGGGTGTTTGTGTGCAAATCTTTGAAGGTGACGGGACAGGTTAACAAAGCAGTTAATAAAGCAAATGGGATCCTGAGCTTTATAAATAGAGGCATAGAGTACAAAAGCCAGGAAATCTTGCTAAACCTGTATAAAACACTAGTTCGTCCCCAGCTGGAGTATTGTGCCCAATTCTGGACACTGCACTTTAGGAAGGACGTGAAGGCTTTGGAGAGGGTTTAGAAAAGATTTACTAGAATGGTTCCAGGGATGAGGGAATACAGTTACGTGGATAGACTGGAGAAGTCGGAGTTGTTCTCCTTAGAGCAGAGAAGGCTAAGAGGGGATTTGATGGAGGTGTTTAAAATTATGAACATAAGAACATAAGAACATAAGAAATAGGAGCAGGAGTAGGCCAATCGGCCCCTCGAGCCTGCTCCGCCATTCAATAAGATCATGGCTGATCTGATCCTAACCGCCAATCTACTATCTATCACAGAACCATCTCCTGCATCTAACAGAATTGCACACACGAAATAGGAGCAGAATCAGGCTACACGGTCCCTGGGCCCGCTCCACTACCCACAGGGCCATGACCGGATCCGAACCTAGACTCATGTCCAAATTCCTGCCCGCTCCCCGTAACCCTTAATGCCCTTTACTTCTAGGAAACTGTCTATTTCTGTTTTAAATTTATTTAATGATGTAGCTTCTACAGCTTTTTGTGGCAGCATATTCCATGGACCTACCACCCTCTGAGTGAAGTAGTTCCTCCTCATCTCAGTTTTGAAAGAGCAGCCCCTTATTCTAAGACTATGTCCCCTAGTTCTAGTCTCACCCGTCATCGGGAACATCCTCCCCGCATCCACCCGATCCAACCCCTTCACAATCTTATATGTTTCAATAAGATCGCCTCTCATTCTTCTGAACTCCAATGAGTAGAGTCCCAATCTACCCAACCTCTCCTCATATGACCACCCCCTCATCCCCGGGATTAACCGAGTGAACCTTTTTTGCACTGCCTCGAGAGCAAGGATGTCTTTCCTTAAGTAAGGACACCAAAACTGTATGCAGTATTCCAGGTGCGGTCTCACCAATACCTTGTACAACTGAAGCAATACCTCCCTATTTTTATATTCTATCCCCCTAGCAATGAAAGCCAACATTCCATTTGCCTTCTTAATCACTTGCTGCACCTGCATACTAACCTTTTGAGTTTCGTGCACCAGGACCCCCAGATCCCTTTGCACTTCAGTACTCTCCAGTTTCTTGCCATTAAGATAATAAATTGCTCTAGGATTTTTCCTGCCAAAGTGCATCACCTCACACTTTCCAGTGTTGTATTCCATCTGCCAAATCTCTGCCCACTTACTTAGCCTGTCTATGTCCCCTTGCAGGTTTTTTATGTCCTCCTCACTCACTACTTTCCCTCCCATCTTTGTATCATCTGCAAATTTTGATATGTTACACTTGGTCCCTTCCTCAAAATCGTTAATATAGATTGTAAAGAGTTGGGGACCCAGCACTGACCCCTGTGGAACACCACTAGTTACTGATTGCCAGTCTGAGAATTAACCATTTATCCCAACTCTTTGCTTTCTGTTAGATAGCCAATCCTCTATCCATGCCAGAATATTACCCCCAATCCCGTGATTTTTACCTTAAGCAATAATCTTTTGTGTGGCACCTTGTCAAATGCCTTTTGGAAGTCTAAATACACTACGTCCACTGGTTCCCCTTTATCCACTCTATATGTTACTTCCTCAAAGAACTCCAGCAAATTTGTCAAACATGACTTCCCCTTCGTAAAACCATGCTGACTTTGTCCTATTAAATTATGATTATCCAAATGTCCTGTTACTGTTTCCTTAATAATGGACTCCAAAATTTTACCTACCACAGATGTTAGGCTAACCGGTCTATAGTTACCAGCCTTCTGTCTACTGCCCTTTTTAAATAAGGGTGTTACATTAGCAGTTTTCCAGTCTGCCAGGACCTTAGCGGAATCCAGGGAGTTTTGAAAAATTATTACCAATGCATCTACAATCCCTACCGCCACTTCCTTCAAGACTCTAGGATGTAAGCCATCAGGTCCAGGTGATTTATCCGCCTTGAGTCCCATTATTTTACCGAGTACCACTTCCTTAGTGGTTTAGATAGAGTAAATAATGGTTGAAGGGTCGATAACCAGAGGCACAGATTTAAGGTGATTGACAAAAGACCAGCGGCGACATGAGGAAAAACGTTTTAACTCAACAAGTAGTTAGAATTTTGAAAGCACTGCCTGATAGGGTGGTGGAAGCAGATTCAATAGTAGCCTTCAACAGGGAATTGGATAAATACTTGAATGAGAAAGAGCCGGAGAGTGGGACTAACTGGATTGCTCTTCGAAAGATCCGGGGCTGACTTGATGGGCCGAATGGCCTCCTTCTGTGCTGTACTATTCTATGATTCCCAGGTTCACATCATCATCAAACTTAACCAATTGAGCTTTTGAAACCAAGTCACTTCATAGAAACAATGGAATTTCTCACTTCCCTCAGTCTTCCCTCCCACAATCTACAGCCTTTGAAAACCCAAACCTGACATGACCTAATCTCTAGCTCCTGATTCATCTCCTCCCTTTCCAGCCTCGCTCCTTGTTCTGTACTGTGGGCCCTGACGCTAGGCCTGGGTCACTCATGTTGGACATATTCAGAGAAGCCACCCACCATTGCATTGTCCGCCACAAGCACCATCTCGATGTGCCTCGTCTCTTGTAGCACATTCCTTTTCATCTGGTAAAAGAGAAAATCTCAGTCAGTTTGAGGTGAAATTGTACAGCGGGCCATGGCTGGGAGGGAGCCAATCAGAAGCCAAGTCACATGGGCCCTCCTTTTTATTTTAAATATGGGTGTTTTAGCCTGACCCTGTGTCACTATTTAAAACAACCCACCCTGCACATAACAAAGGCCTTTTTATCAACCAGTTATTTCCTCCTTCCTCTCCCTGCAACGCCACTCCCCTCCTCCCTCCCTCCCCTCCTCCCTCCCTCCCTCACTCCCCTCCTCCCTCCCTCCCTCACTCCCCTCCTCCCTCCCTCCCCTCCTCCCTCCCTCCCTCACTCCCCTCCTCCCTCCCTCCCTCACTCCTCTCTCTTCCTCCCTCCCTCACTCCCCTCCTCTCTCCCACCTCCCTCCCTCACTCCCCTCCTCTCTCCCTCCCTCCCTCCCTCACTCCCCTCCTCTCTCTTCCTCCCTCCCTCACTCCCCTCCTCTCTCTTCCTCCCTCCCTCACTCCCCTCCTCTCTCTTCCTCCCTCCCTCACTCCCCTCCTCTCTCCCACCTCCCTCCCTCACTCCCCTCCTCTCTCCCACCTCCCTCCCTCACTCCCCTCCTCCCTCCCTCCCTCACTCCCCGCCTCCATCCCTCCCTCACTCCCCTCCTCTCTCCCACCTCCCTCCCCTTTCTCTTCCCTCCCTTGGTTCCTGCCCTACTTCTCCCCTACCCACACCAGCCTCCTTTCCTTCCTCTACCTCCTTTCTCCTGCCCTACCCTGGTCTCTCCCTCTTTTCACTTCACCATGCCCTCTCCCCTCCCCTGATGTCGGCAGGTTGTTCAACTACAGCGGCATCACAGTTGCACCCAAACCTGTTCTTACCCAACATCCACACACAGAAACATACAGCAATAAGGAGCAGCAATCTCTGATAACTTTTTCCCCTCTCCAGCCCACGAAAGATCAGCTAATTCAGCACAGACTGTGGATCGAACCGAGCACCTTCCTGATCTGTCTGGCTCCGATACCCAGTGAATTAAGTCACTGGGGTAGACCTTCATTCGAACAGGAGGAGGCTATGAAGTCCCTTGAGCCTGTTGTGCCATTCAATGAGATCATGGCTGATCTGTTGAGCTCCATTTCCCCGCCTGTGCCTTGATTCCTGAGCCAACATGAATCAGTCTGGAAGCTGCAACTGATCCAACACCCACAGCATTTGGTGAAGAGAGGTCCACATTTCAACTGCCCCTTTTTGTGAAAAAGTACATCCTGATTTTGCTCCTGAACGGCCGAGCTCGAATTCGAAGATTGTGCCCTCTTGTTCTGGATTCCCCCATTGAGGGAAATAGTTTATCTCGATCTACCCAATCGAATCCTTTCATCATTTTAAAAATCTCCATTACATCACCCTTCCACTTTCTAAGCTCAAGGGAATACAAGCCAAGTCTGTGCAACCTGGCCACACAATTTAATCCTTTAAACCCTTGAACCTGCTACACTGGAATAAAACGGGTGCTGTGGATTGGCGGCTTGTTCTAGAAACGGCCTGAGCTTTATTTACATTGAATTCAAACCCAGTTTTACGCCCAGGTGGTAAGTTGAAAATTTAGCTGTGGCTCAGTGGATAGCACTCTCTCCTCTGAGTCAGAAGGTTGTGGGTTCAAATTTCACTCCAGACTTGAGCACAAAATACAGGCTGATAATCCCAATGCAGTACTGAGGGAGCGCCGCACTGTCGGAGGGACAGTACTGAGGGAGCGCTGCACTGTCGGAGGGACAGTACTGAGGTAGCGCTGCACTGTCGAAGGGACAGTACTGAGGGAGCGCTGCACTGTCGGAGCGGCGGTACTGAGGGAGCGCCGCACTGTCGGAGGGACAGTACTGAGGGAGCGCTGCACTGTCGGAGGGACAGTACTGAGGTAGCGCTGCACTGTCGAAGGGACAGTACTGAGGGAGCGCTGCACTGTCGGAGGGGCAGTACTGAGGTAGCGCTGCACTGTCGGAGGGACAGTACTGAGGGAGCGCTGCACTGTCGGAGGGGCAGTACTGAGGTAGCGCTGCACTGTCGAAGGGACAGTACTGAGGGAGCGCCGCACTGTCGGAGGGACAGTACTGAGGTAGCGCTGCACTGTCGAAGGGACAGTACTGAGGGAGCGCTGCACTGTCGGAGGGGCAGTACTGAGGTAGCGCTGCACTGTCGGAGGGACAGTACTGAGGGAGCGCTGCACTGTCGGAGGGGCAGTACTGAGGGAGCGCTGCACTGTCGGAGCGGCGGTACTGAGGGAGCGCCGCACTGTCGGAGGGACAGTACTGAGGGAGCGCTGCACTGTCGGAGGGGCAGTACTGAGGTAGCGCTGCACTGTCGGAGGGGCAGTACTGAGGTAGCGCTGCACTGTCGAAGGGACAGTACTGAGGGAGCGCTGCACTGTCGGAGGGGCAGTACTGAGGTAGCGCTGCACTGTCGAAGGGACAGTACTGAGGGAGCGCTGCACTGTCGGAGGGGCAGTACTGAGGTAGCGCTGCACTGTCGGAGGGGCAGTACTGAGGGAGCGCCGCACTGTCGGAGGGGCAGTACTGAGGTAGCGCTGCACTGTCGGAGGGGCAGTACTGAGGGAGCGCCGCACTGTCGGAGGGGCAGTACTGAGGGAGCGCTGCACTGTCGAAGGGACAGTACTGAGGGAGCGCTGCACTGTCGGAGGGGCAGTACTGAGGTAGCGCTGCACTGTCGGAGGGGCAGTACTGAGGGAGCGCCGCACTGTCGGAGGGGCAGTACTGAGGTAGCGCTGCACTGTCGGAGGGGCAGTACTGAGGGAGCGCTGCATTGTCGGAGGGGCAGCACTGAGGGAACGCTGCACTGTCGGAGGGGCGGAACTGAGGGAGCGCCGCACTGTCGGAGGGGCAGTACTGAGGGAGCGCTGCACTGTCGAAGGGACAGAACTGAGGGAGCGCTGCACTGTCGAAGGGACAGAACTGAGGGAGCGCTGCACTGTCAGAGGGGTAGTACTGAGGGAGCGCTGCACTGTCGGAGGGGCAGTACTGAGGGAGCGCTGCACTGTTGGAGGGGCGGTATTGAGGGAGCGCTGCACTGTCGGAGGGGCGGTACTGAGGGAGCGCTGCACTGTCGGAGGGGTGATACTGAGGGAGCGCTGCACTGTCGCAGGGGCGGTACTGAGGGAACGCTGCACTGTCGGAGGGCAGTACTAAGGGAGCGCCGCACTGTCGGAGGGGCAGTACTGAGGGAGCGCTGCACTGTCGGAGGGGCAGTACTGAGGGAGCGCTGCACTGTCGAAGGGACAGACTGAGGGAGCGCCGCACTGTCGGAGGGGCAGTACTGAGGGAGAGCTGCACTGTTGGAGGGGTGGTACTGAGGGAGCGCTGCACTGTGGGAGGGGCGGTACTGAGGGAGCGCTGCATTGTCGGAGGGGCGATACTGAGGGAGCGCGGCACTGTCGGAGGGGCGGTACTGAGGGAACGCTGCACTGTGGGAGGCGCGGTACTGAGGGAGCGCTGCACTGTCGGAGGGGCGGTACTGAGGGAGTGCCGCACTGTCGAAGGGACGGTACTGAGTGAGCGCTGCACTGTCGGAGGGGCAGTACTGAGGGAGTGCTGCACTGTCGGAGGGGCGGTACTGAGGGAGCACTGCACTGTCGGAGGGGTGGTACTGAGGGAGCGCCGCACTGTCGGGGGGTGGTACTGAGGGAGTGCTGCACTGTCGGAGCGGCGGTACTGAGGGAGAGCTGCACTGTCGGAGGGGCAGTACTGAGAGAGCGCTGCACTGTCGGAGGGGCAGTACTGAGGGAGCGCTGCACTGTCGGAGGGGCAGCAGTGAGGGAGAGCTGCACTGTCGGAGGGGGGCAGTGAGGGAGTGCTGCACTGTCGGAGGGGCGGCAGTGAGGGAGCGCTGCACTGTCGGAGGGGCGGTACTGAGGAAGAGTTGCACTGTCAGAGGGGCGGTACTGAGGGAGCTCTGCACTGTCGGAGGGGCGGTACTGAGGGAGCGCTGCACTGTGGGAGGGGCGGTACTGAGGGAGCGCTGCACTGTCGGAGAGGCGGTACTGAGGGAGCGCCGCACTGTCGGAGGGGCAGTACTGAGGGAGCGCTGCACTGTCGGAGGGGCAGTACTGAGGGAGCGCTGCACTGTCGAAGGGACAGAACTGAGGGAGCGCCGCACTGTCAGAGGGGTAGTACTGAGGGAGCGCTGCACTGTCGGAGGGGCGGTATTGAGGGAGCGCTGCACTGTTGGAGGGGCGGGACTGAGGGAGCGCCGCACTGTCGGAGGGGCAGCACTGAGGGAGCGCTGCACTGTCGGAGGGGCGATACTGAGGGAGCGCTGCACTGTCGCCGGGGCGGTACTGAGGGAACGCTGCACTGTGGGAGGGGCGGTACGGAGGGAGTGCCGCTCTGTCGGAGGGGCGGTACTGAGGGTGCGCTGCACTGTCGAGGGTCAGTACTGAGGGAGAGCTGCACTGTGGGAGGGGCGGGTACTGAGGGAGCGCTGCACTGTCGGAGAGGTGGTACTGAGGGAGCGCCGCACTGTCGGAGGGACGGTACTGAGGTAGCGCTGCACTGTCGGAGGGGCAGTACTGAGGGAGCGCTGCATTGTCGGAGGGGCAGTACTGAGGGAGAGCTGCACTGTCGGAGGGGGTGCAGTGAGGGAGTGCTGCACTGTCGGAGGGGCGGCAGTGAGGGAGCTCTGCACTGTCGTTGGGGCGGTACTGAGGGAGAGTTGCACTGTCGGAGGAGCGGTACTGAGGGAGCGCGGCACTGTCGGAGGGGCGGTACTGAGGGAGCGCTGCACTGTCGGAGGAGCGGTACTGAGGGAGCGCTGCACTGTCGGAGGGGCGGTACTGAGGGAGCGCTGCACTGTCGGAGGGGCAGTACTGAGGGAGCACTGCACTGTGGGAGGGGTGGTACTGAGGGAGTGCTGCACTGTCGGAGGGGCGGTACTGATGGAGCGCTGCACTGTCGGAGGAGCGGGTACTGAGGGAGCGCTGCACTGTCGGGGGTCGGTACTGAGGGAGCGCTGCACTGTTGGAGGGGCAGTACTGAGGGAGCGCTGCACAGTCGGAGGGGCCAGTACTGAGGGAACGCTGCACTGTCAAAGGGGACAGTACTGAGGGAGCGCCGCACTGTCGGAGGGGCGGAACTGAGGGAGCGCTGCACTGTCGGAGGGGCAGTACTGAGGGAGCGCTGCACTGTCGGAGGGGCAGTACTGAGGGAGCGCTGCACTGTCGAAGGGACAGACTGAGGGAGCGCCGCACTGTCGGAGGGGCAGTACTGAGGGAGAGCTGCACTGTCGGAGGGGTGGTACTGAGGGAGCGCTGCACTATTGGAGGGGCGGTACTGAGGGAGCGCTGCATTGTTGGAGGGGCGATACTGAGGGAGCGCGGCACTGTCGGAGGGGCGGGGTACTGAGGGAACGCTGCACTGTGGGAGGCGCGGGTACTGAGGGAGCGCTGCACTGTCGGAGGGGCGGTACTGAGGGAGTGCCGCACTGTCGAAGGGACGGTACTGAGTGAGCGCTGCACTGTCGGAGGGGCAGTACTGAGGGAGTGCTGCACTGTCGGAGGGGGGCGGTACTGAGGGAGCACTGCACTGTCGGAGGGGTGGTACTGAGGGAGCGCCGCACTGTCGGGGGGGTGGTACTGAGGGAGTGCTGCACTGTCGGAGCGGCGGTACTGAGGGAGAGCTGCACTGTCGGAGGGGCAGTACTGAGAGAGCGCTGCACTGTCGGAGGGGCAGTACTGAGGGAGCGCTGCACTGTCGGAGGGGGCAGCAGTGAGGGAGAGCTGAACTGTCGGAGGGGGGCAGTGAGGGAGTGCTGCACTGTCGGAGGGGCGCGCAGTGAGGGAGCGCTGCACTGTCGGAGGGGCGGTACTGAGGAAGAGTTGCACTGTCAGAGGGGCGGTACTGAGGGAGCTCTGCACTGTCTGAGGGGCGGTACTGAGGGAGCGCTGCACTGTGGGAGGGGCGGTACTGAGGGAGCGCTGCACTGTCGGAGAGGCGGTACTGAGGGAGCGCCGCACTGTCGGAGGGACGGTACTGAGGGAGCGCTGCACTGTCGGAGGGGCAGTACTGAGGGAGCGCTGCACTGTCGAAGGGACAGAACTGAGGGAGCGCCACACTGTCA